>JAMKCH010007066.1:0-30795 GCA_023653785.1 Ophioderma brevispina
CCCACATCTGGAGTTGTTAGTCAAGAGCAACACTCGGACTAAATGGGAGGCGGACTTTAACCGGAAGCCAATGAAGATGTTCATCAGAGGTTAATATAAAACCTTACACAGATCGAATCTTGTGTGGGATAAACAGAGGAACGTTCGATGGGATACTTAATAAAACCTACCATTAACAATTTGAAAATTTCAAAAAGTATTTGAGGGGGTTCCTGCCAATTTGGCAAAATAGGAGGCAGCAGAAATTATCTTGTGGTTTAAAATGACAAGTTTTACCTGCCATTCCCGCAGGAGTTGCCAAAAATTATTCAGCCCATCGTGGGCCATTATTGTGAAAAGTCACCCAAACTTAAAGTGCTCAAAAATTGAAAGTAGGGTGCGTTTTCAAACCATACTTAGCGTTGTGGTAGTATTATTTTAGACTCGGATCTCAACTAAAACCTTAAAAAAAAAAAAAAAAAAACACAATGCAACCACACTTGTTTCTTTTGCAATGCATGTAGAGATGTACGGCAGTCCGGGAAGTGTGGTAAGTGGTCATTTGTGTCACGACTGTGAAAGAGTTACTAAATTGTACTGCGCGAGAGATTAGTCCGTCATAGCGATTGCATGCAAATGAAACGCTAAATTCAAATAATTCTCCGGGAAAAGAAGGGTGCTTTGGGGATTTTTGCATCAGAGGGTCACTAGTTTTGTTTGAAATATGTATCGTAATTGGTCGAAACCTATAGACCCTAGCGAGAAATGAACATTTTTGTAGGTATTTCTGTGCTCGCAAACACGGAAAAGTGAAACGCAATCGCTACGGGCCACATCCCTTTTTCCCACAATGCCTTTTGCAGTATTATTCCAGTCTTGAGGAATTGTCAAACGGCTGAGTTTCATTTACACCAACTTTTTTTTTCAATTTTAAAAAGGAATCTACGTACTTACCGGACCGCCGTCGTATAGATGATACGGCTTCTTACAGTTATACAGGAATAACTAACACGGTGTTTGTAGACAGGTTTAAGTTTCATTGAATTTTTATTCTTGAAGCAAAATAAATCGCACCAATCACCATTTTCGGATGATTGAACTGTACCTCGACGGGGATGTGAAGTTAGAGCTTGCTCTTCAGATGATGACTTGACTTTAACAGCCTTAAAAAAGCCTTAGGACACTATCAGTGCCTCCACCCGAAGAAAAGAGAGGAAATATTTGACATGTAGAAATAGTTGAAAGTGAAGGAATATTTCTGTAAAATTTTGAAGTCAATTTTTGGCAACTGACAAGTGACAGAAAAGTTTTGAAAAATGATATGAATCGCAATTCAATTACGTGTTGTAGTCAAGTTCCCCGTACGGACAGTAATGACTAAAATATCCGATTTTGTCTTATTAGGCTGCTTTTGGCTCTATCACGGTGAATATTTGGAGTCTATATACTAGTTAGAATACATCAAAAAATTAGATTTGTTGATTTTTCAATATTCTGATTTAGCAAGCACTGTAGTGCCTTAATTGGAACCTTGTTAATGCTTTACGTTAAATTACTTAAAAGCTAATCTTTTCAGGGGCGGAGCAGATTTGAAAAACAACTGAAACATTACCGGGGGGCGAAAGGCTTAAACTGTCAAAATGGGCCGATTTGCAAGATTTCGCATAATACCGGGAGGCGCGTGCGCCCCCCTCCTCCCCCTCCCTAGATCCGCGCCTGTCTTACACGGCTGCACACTGACCTATGGGTGGTGGGGGTAATTTATTCAATGTTTTACCAAGAACAAAATAAAAATCAGAAATACAAGTTATCGATAATAAAGTGTCTACTTTTACAATGACATGTCACAGGAGAGTGAAAAATAGTCATAAGTAAACAAATCTCGGTGGGGGCCTTGCATTTTACGGGGCGCGTAAGTGACGAAAGTCGCCCCAATTGGGGTACCATATTGCCTGGATTTGGCCAACGCTGAGTAAATCATTTCCCCGAAAGTTTTTTCTTTCCCCCAGTTGGCCACCCTGGCCAAAAGAAAAAGGGGTTTTTGGAAAAAATTCAGGTGATGAACAATAAATCAAATTTTTGGAAAAAAGCAGCAAATTTGGGCCAAAATTGGTTAAAAATCTTCAATTTTTGATATTCCACCCCAGAATTTCACTTTCCCCCGTTTCCCCCCCCCCCCAAAAAGAGGATGGTGCCGCGGATGGTAAATACGCCGTGTTTATAATGGGCTACAGCATCAGGAGTAGTGTTCTTAAATTCTTTCAAAATTTTGCAGTTCATGGTTATGCCGAGGGGTAGGGTATGCCAGCTGAAATGGTAAATCGAAAGTGATGTAGGAAAGGTACGTAAAGCATTATTAAAGGCACCATCAGTTGATTTGCTCAATCAGATAAATTGAAAAAAAATCATAAAAAATCAGATTTTTGCATGTCTGTAAGAAGTATAGCTATTCCCTAACAATCACTACAAACGTGGTTGCTACGTCTGAAAGCATCTAAATTAAGGACAGACAGAATCAGATTTTTGTCATTATTTCCGTGTATGGACAATACACTACAACATAACTGAATGGAGATTCATATCTTTGAGCATTGCTGTTTTCTCCTTTTCTGTACAATTTTTCAGCGCAAAATGTAACTTACAGGAAATGTTTTTTTTGAAACACTTATCCTTCACTAAGCTATCCTGCAAATTCAAATATTTTGACATTTGGAGTGAATCACTGATAGTGGTTTAAAATGAATATGATTGTAAAAGGAATAGGTTAATGTCGCATATTTTAGTTTCTAATCATTAGCAAAAATCCTAAACTTGCATCAGTATTGACCAGACTAATAGTGGCACGCGCCCTGCGGGGCCGGCTTGCGTGGGGGCTGTGCCATTTTTGGTTGTCAAAATGAGCGCAGTGCATGTATGTGTATTTGTTTACAATGCACTCAAAGCAAAAACTATTCAGCCATTAACCTCTAATCACTTACTGTTTGCTGTACAGAAAGATTTGTTTAGACTAAAAGAGAGTGTCCTTGTCTATAGATGACAGTCTTAAAATTATCTCCCCATCATGATAGCATCAGGTGTTATAGTTAGACCTTGGCAGATATTTTTGAGGTTGTTATTTTGCATCACGTTCTTTTAAATTCAAAATTCTCAATTAAGATATCACAGGTTTAGGTTGATGCTTAGACTAAAAGTTAAGTTGAATGTTGTGTTAGGTTCGTGTCAAAAGAAAAATGTTAAGTTGAAAAGAAGTAGTAGATGCTAAAAAGCAAAACAAAACTAAGTATTTAAAAAATGCTGGCAAAGCAAATGATTGTGAATGTAAAGGACACCTACGCAAGTTGAATACAAGCGTTACGAACATAATTATCATGAGCATGGCATACTTACTTTGCTGTTCTTTTGCTCTTTTGACACTAAGCCTGATGTATCATATGACGCGTAGATTAGAGGATATAGTAGAGGATATAGTTGTAGGCTATTCAGAATTTTAGGAGTTGATACTTGAATTAGATTAAAATTAAGACACTTATCATTTCAAATATTTTTGGCTATCAGTAGACGGGGGTGGGGGGGGGGGGGGGGGGCACTGCAGACCTAAAATGGGAATGAACTATGTGCAGTGGTTAGGACCACAGTTTGCACTTACGCCGTTCCTTAGACACCTGTTCAATCAAGTATGCTTCAGTTCAAAAGATACCCTTTACCACCAAACTCACAAATTTGTAGCTACTATGTTAACATATGAATTTGTTGCCATTTTCTGTCACCTGAAAGATGTTCATGGAGGCAAATACTAGTCCAAAATTTCTGTGTGTCCTTCCGTATGTCCGTCCGTATGACTCGGTAACCTTTTTTTAACCTTTTCAAATGCATCTCCAGGCTAAACGCTATCCCCGAGTTTCAAAGTGATAGGATGATAGAGCGAGGTGCCGCAAATTTATGGGTATGTAATTTGGCTTGCCCTATTAGTGATTATCATGAATTTTAATTAGCGTATTGCATATTTTTCAGACATTTCGGGTTAACCTTTTTGAAACGCTCTGGCTGGCTAAACGCTAATACCGATTGCTCACACGTGGTAGGTTGATAGGGTGAGGTGCCAGAATCTTATGTGTAGCTTTGGACTGCATTATTTGCATATTCATGAATATTACATTGGCTTATATTGGCGGTCTAATGATAACCCATTTCCCCGCAAGGATGTGTGCAAGGTATCTGGAGTTACGTAAGGCGTTGAGAATGATGTAACTGGTTGGAAGGAAGCGGGTTAAGAGTTCTTGGGACCTGATTAGATGGTGGGCATATTGCGGACAAATTACATATGCAAATTAGCTAATTAATATGCAAAAATATCAGCGTAATCACTCTATTTTGAACGGTTATACATCGGATATGCAAAATTCCTTCACTGCACGAAAAACCCCTTATGGTGGGCATCTTCTTTGCCATTTGAAAGTTCCTGATAACATGCGGCTGGGTATGCAAGAGCTAATTAAATATGCGTAATTGACTGGGGGGGAAAAAATCGCTAAATGGACATCGGATATGTTGGAAATCTGAAATTCTTTGTACATGAAAAACTACATACAAACTTCTGTGTTGTGAATCTAATATGGACGGGGGAATGGGTGGGGTGTGGGGAGGGCGGGGGGTTCAGCGGTGGGTGTTGGGGAGGGGGAAGGCCCCCCTGTTGGGTCTTGGGGACCGGGGGTCAGTGGTGGACAGGCGCGTGGGTGTGGAGAGGAGGCAGGGTGGAGTGATGAGGTAAGAGATAGGGGGGGGTTGTTGGGGAGGGGGCAGGGTGGGGTGTTAGTGGTGAGGTGGGGTACGTCGTGAAGGGGGTGGTTGCATCGGGAGGGGTCTGGTGATGTGCGTCTGGGTGGGGTCAGGGGTGTTGGGGTGCGTTGGGGTAGGGTGGGTCGGGGAAGGGTGGGGTGTGTCGGAGGGGCGGGGTGACCTCATTTGACTTGTGTCGGACTTTGACTTCACTGTGACATGGTGACCTTCATGTTACCCTTGTGACCCCATGGGACTTTGGTGACCTCATGGACTGTGTTGACCGCAGTGTGACACTTGCTGCCTTGTGTGACTGGTGACATTGTGATTTGATCTTGGTGATTCAGGACCCCAGTGACCTTGGTGACCTCATGTGACCTTGATGACTCATGTGACCTTGGTGACCTCATGTCACCTTGGCCATTCACAAATCGGTGTTGCGGGTCAGGGTGGGGTGGAATGCCGACGGTGTGGGGGGCTTGTCATGGCAGGGGAAGGGGCAGTGGCGGTCCTCCGCAAGGGGGGCGGGGGGCAGACGTGGGGTGGGGTGACCTTCACTGTGACCTAGGTGAACTCATGTGATCTTGGACCCCAGTGACCTGGTAAACACTTTCTTAGAACAACTAGTGCATTTGTTCTCTCTTTCTAATCATCATAAAGCAGTGATCGCGGCAACAGCGACATTGTGGTTCGAAGAACCGCCTTGTTTGCAGTACCACAACCTCAAATATTTCCCAAAATTTAGTTCACAATTTCATAAATTGGTAAACAATCAGTTTTTGAAGACTTCTTAGTTCACAATCCCCAAAGTTTGGTGCTCCACGCTTGCAAACCTCCTACCAACTCACCACTTTCAGTATTCAATAGGATCTCAGTTAGTTGACAAAGTGGCATCATTGGATTTGGGTCATTGGAATCAGAATGTCAATACTTACTGCTTTAAAGGTGCAACGGGAGTTCACATAACCGGTGTCCCAAAAAAAAATCAAATCTGTACAAAATGTCCCCATTCTGAAAAGGATTAACCCTAACCCTGCCCAGACTCTTGATGTGCAACGAAACTGGTACGGTTCGGAAAATGTTTTCTTGTTGCATCCTGCTGTCAACAACTATTTTTTTTTCGCGCAAATGACTCTAATTGCACCTCATTGCATCTGGTACATCTTCCCTAAAAGAACCGATGTTCCTCGTTGCATCCTGGACTTCTTTCCGGAAAAATGACGGCGATGTTCCTTTGCATCTGGGACGTCGTTCCGGAAAATGACGCGATGCTTCTCGTTGCATCTGGGACGTCTTTTCCGAAAAATGGATGTCTATGCTTTTCTTTGCATCTCGGGACTGTTTGCCCTCAGAAGGCGGCAATGCTTTCTCATTGCATTCGCACGCGATGCTTCTCGTTGCATCTGGGACGTCTTTCCTGAAAAGGAACGCGATTTTTGTCGTTGCATCTGGGACGTCTTTCTGGAAAATAACTCGATGTTCCTCATTGCATCTGGGACGTCCTTTCTCCGGAAAATGACGCGATGCTCATCATGCAACCGGGCCGTTATCGACTGAACGCTACTTATTCCTGTCCAGCCGGGCAAAAGGGCCGAGATGCAATGAACGCAAAAATTTGTATTTCTCATTGCATCTGGGCCTTTAACAACTTTACGATACTTATTCCTGTGCCGGGAATCTGGGACGATGTTTGGCAAAACCACCGTCCTGGTTAGGGTTAAGGTGAACAATGTTCTTTGGTACAAAATTTGAATTTTCTCATTTTTCCTCTATCGGAGGCAAAATTAATATTCAGCCAATGTTTGTGATTGAAATATAAGCATATACAAATCACCTTTTGTTTTCACTTTTAAGACATTTCTATACCACAGTACAAGGTAATGAATCTTTTGAGTGTTTAATGAAATCACTACATAATCCCTCACATGGAGGCCTCAAAATCTCTTGTTGCACCTTTAAACCCCACTTTAAAACCATCAAAACAATTTGTGCAAACTTGTGCAAGTTATAAGGGCCTACCACAGGACTTTTTTAATGAAAAAATGCATTAAAACAAATACAAAAACACAAAATGGGCCAAAAGTTTCTTTTGTTCTTTTTGTAAGAGACCATTTTGCAATGGTCTTTAACTCTAACACGTCATGCGTTCCTCCCGACAACACGCATGACTGGCAGTAACAAGACATTTATGTATGACTGCAGATTGCAGAACACATGCTTGTTATTGCCGGTGGGACGTGTACCGTCTAGCGAAAATTTCACAGAAATACGTTAAAGGTGTATTTCGTGATCCTAGCACCTCATTGTTTGTTAAGGGTTCATTATATATGCACGAGAAAAGGTTATTTCCAAAATTTCAGTTGATTCTGATGGTATGTTTTGATGTTATGAGCAAATGTTTGTATCACGGTGCCCCATAGGCTAATAAGTTGTAATTTCTGTCCATTTACAGACAGAAAATACAAAATTACGAATTTCATCCAGAGTAGATTGAATTTGCTCGTAAAATTAGGCACACAAACTATACTTAGATCAACGGTTCAGAAGATATAAAAATCTCAGCTTTTTTTTTAGGTAAGTAGGGGGACGAGGCTGTGGATCACGAAATGCCCCTTTTAAGTCTCACTGGCAGTTAGCAGGAATGGGTCTCCTGAGGCAAACTTGGCAATTGGTTTTCGGCCATCTCCTGGGGGAAAACGGCCCATCGGCATTTTACAGCATTAGGTTTTTTTCATAGAGGTACTTTTAAAATTGTGGGTTCACCAAAACCATACCCCACTACAAATTTGGAAGGTCCAAAGTACACTCGATGTTTGGGAAAGAACCTGAAAGTACTTCTGGGAATAGTGCACAATGGGATCGGGTTAAAATGGCCACTGTATCCTTCGAAATCCAAACCTCTCACTAGCAATTAGCAGCAGTTCCTTTTGTAAAACTTCAGAAATAGGAATCACTCACTTGTATTTGTTTGATCTGTCCTATGTGTATTCCCCAGGGGGTACTCGGATTTGGTTTGATCGGGGATGTGAAGCTGAGTACATGAAACACTTTAAGGGTCACTTGGTAGACCAAAAAATTGGCTTTTTAAACATGTTTTTAAGCGGTTTTGAAGAAAGTCTGACCTTTTGACTAAGGATTTCTCATGAAAAACAAACAAGGATTTCTCATGGAGTGGATCCACCGGTTGTGTATTTTCTGTATGCATTCGAATTGATTGCAATGCTGTAGATGCATGTGTGGTGCTGGGTGGTTTGGTAATGAGCAATATGTGAATTCATCTTGAGAGAGTAAACCTAGAGTTTGTGTTTGATAATTGATTTCACTTCTATAATTATCCTAAGGCAAAGTCCATTTTGAGGGTCAATTGGGGAAAGCAGCTGGTTGTATGTGTATTATGTTATTACTGCTATTTGTTAAGAATTAAATATTTGCCTAATTGAATTGTGAGCATGAAAAGCTGAACAGTAATCACATTAGAGTTACGTAATCACATGCTGAAAAGATTTGGTGCTGAATAGAAAAATACATCATGGTTCTTGACCCACTAGTGTCGTCTGCCATCGTGGTTTGTGAATGATAGGCCTCATATGACCTTTGAACTCCATATGTGACCTTTGACCTCATGAACAAATGAGGGTTTGCATGTAATGATATCCATAAACCAAGTTTAGTTCTAATTGAACTTCAACTTTTCAATAGAGGTCAATTTTACATTTTCAAAACCTGACCTCACATGACCTTTGACCTTTGTGTGTGACCTTTGACCTCAACAAATGAGTGATCGCATGTTGCACCTATGACTCAAGTTTGGTTTAAATCCATTGAAGTATGCGGATATTACAGGCAAATGTTAACCCTTTTTCACAAGACAACAACAGACATCAACAGATCAGTGGATGTGCCTTCCTGCAGGCGACACAAACTGAAAAATGAATTGCAAAATATGCTCATTTATTTTTGGTGGTGTTCTGGTTGTTGTATTTCTCTTTTCAATGATCTGAGTCCTATGGTAATAGAATTACTCTATTCTAATGGTGGGGTGTTACATTCTTGAAAAGTTAATTGTAATGCCAAGACAGCTATTCAGACAAGCTAGCCAAAATGGGCTTATCCTGTATAATGTCATAATTAATTGGTGACATATTATCAGCATTTCCAGTTGTGTTTAGTAATCAAATATGATTGACATTAATTGCCCAAAGGTGCCAATCAAGGGAAATCAAAATTAGTATTTTGTTAATTAGGGGCGACGGGTTAGTGGGGTAATTTAAAAGGTGGTCAGTAATTATGGCATGCGTCAATTCTTGGTATTTGTCTTGATTTTATTAATTGAAATTATGTTTATATACAAGAATTCTACTTATAATTCCTATTAATTTGTGTCACTTGCTGTAGCATATTGCTTTCCCATGAGGGGTGCACCTATAACATAAAATTTGTACTTGAAATTACCTATTTTTGTCATATTCATGATAATAACGTCATTTTCATATTTGAATGGGTGGGCGTATTAGAGTGCTTAACCCTTCCCTTGTTACTAATCTTGAATTATTTGCATCAAAAACATAATGCTTAGGCTATTTCTGAAATGGTTTGATAACAAAAATCAAGAGGTTGGTGTATGTTGTACTTAACAAAATAATGTATAACATCACCAAAAACATTCACATTACATTATGGTTCTGCTTCAAACAAGATTGTGGGTTATATTGCTTCTGAAAATTACACCTTGTATCACAGACTACACTGAATCTCCATCTGGAATTGCTCAAAATATGTTATTTATATCTAATACCCCTAGATTTGGCATTTTGTCAAAGAAATATCCCACTGATTTAGTGTTTCTAGAAGCTAAACATTTTAGTGTGTAATCCAAGGAGCAATAAAGTGCTAACCCTCAATTTTACAAGCGACTGGTTTGCATTTAAAAATTGTATGAGTGATCCTGACGTGACACATGATCTCTTAAAGAAATCATTATTTTTACTTCATCCTTATGTACTTTACTCATCAGAATTCACATCTACTGTCAAAAGTCCAATCATCTCAAGACCAGTAATGCTTTATGAGGATAAGCATTTAATTGCACCCACCCCTTTTCAGCTGAAATTTGGTGAAAGTAATCTTATTAGGCAAAAAAAAAAATGGCTCAAAGGTTGATCATCCAAAGCTTGAATGTTCCGTGTTCAAGTCCCCACTTGCAAACCCAGAGACGTTTATAACTTTTTAAATGTCTCTGTGCAAACCGCGACAGCACAGATGACACAATTTTTGCTTTCAAGGAAACACTATTTTTAAACTCAATACAATGACAAAATGCAGTCATAAGATTTTGAGCTCTGATTACAATCCTATCGTATAATTGTAATTATTTTCAGAAGATTATAATCATGGTACACTATTATGCAATACTTAAATCCTACTTTATGATGTACATGTAGTATCATGGTAGAAAACTGTCATAGGGCAACAACAACAACAAATTCTTATAATGTGACACTATGGGGGCGTTATTATTTCTATCAAGGCAGTAATGATGAAACAACAAAATAGCATTGATGCAACAAGTTGGTAATTAGTGATCAAACAACAAGTTGTTAATGATCAAACAACAAGGTGGTAATTAATGATCAAACATGGTAGTAATAGTTCTTCTGGCTTGATGGGGTTGTATTCTAAACCTTATCTACTAATTACTGCAAGCCATATTCTCAACTCCAATACAGCCAGGGGTCCAATTTGAAATGCAAATTATCACATTTTTGTTGGTAGTAAGTAGCTATTGTTATGACACACAAGATCATTTTCTTGGCATAATGAAATGTAAAGACAATGTGCTATTGGGCTTGATTGATTAGAATCTCAGTTCCTTTGGTTACATCACCATATGCCCCATTTTAAAAGTGCTTCCAATAATAGTAAATGGACGTAGGAAATGGACAAGGACATTGCATACATGTACATGTAACTATAATGTAATTAATGTAAATAACCAGATACATGTTGGGATGATTAGATACAAAATTTTATGTGTGCTACAGCCATTTATACATAATATTTAGGGAGCCAAAATTATGTCTGCTATATTCATTATGTAATAAGATAATACATTTACCATATGTTGTAGGTAAATGTGAATAATAATTTGAGATTATCAATCTTGACAAAGAAAAACAAACTCGGATTACATTTACAGCATTTGTGTAGTTCTTTAATATAACTCTTTGCAAACCTATAAAATATGTAAAGTCAAACCTCATGCTTTCATTATCTGCATTTTTATCTTTTACATAAGTTTGCCTGGCTGAAGTTTGGCTTGTCAGATAAATGACATACACACTGAACAGACAAAAAGAAATCAGATTTTTCTAACACCGCAAGGAAATAATAATCACCTAAAATTTCCGTTTAATAAGTCCACTGGCAAAATGTCCCCATGATTTTGTTGATTTAAAAAATGAAGAAAACAAGTGATCATGTGTGTTATCCACTGGCACAGAATCATACGGACCATACTATAAATAATGTGTGAAAAAATTGTTTTATCTTCAAATCAAACATCAAAATTAGACATAAATTACTCTTGAAACAATGTGACTTCATGTAAAATATTGGAAAATCTACATCTTTTAAATATTTCCCAAATAATCAGTACTTTCTCTCATCTCCCAGATTGTTTGTCGTCAGTTTTTGTAATTGCTGTCAGCCAGCAGGGATTTAAATGTTAACAGCTTGCTCAGTCACTGAGGAAATACTGTAATATAGAAATTGATGAAACTGGAACAAATTAGGAAAATAAATTGAAGTCATATTGACAGATTCCCTCAGGGGGTACATTTGATACATGTGCAATACTACCTTACTACACTTGGAATATAATTGAGCAAGATGGTTGGAAGTTGGAACATTATGTACAAGTAGGACCCAGCATATTAGAGCTGTTGTAGATTGTAGTAATAAACAGTCCCGGGTAAACAGTCTAATAGAGTAAAATTGATTCTCTACCAGGAAGTAAAATTTATGTCTGATCATCATTTTCCAAGCAAGCTGAATCAGAGAGTGAAAGTTTGCTTGATAGTATAGTTGTACAAAGAGCAATTGTAATTTGATCAGGATTTTTTTAAAGGTGCATTTTGTGATACCAACACCTGGTTATGATGATGCCTAATATAGTTTGTTCATGTACAAATATGGTTTTAAAAGTATGGTTTCAAAATGCTGAAAATTAGCCAAAAATGCAATTTCTGGTTGTACTACAGGGTATTGGTAAGAAATGTCTCAAATTACTTGTATTGGCAAAGGATTCAAATAAGTAATACATGATGTCCCAAAAAGTTTGCCCCATCAATTGCCCATTTTAAAAAGTATTAAAAACACAACTACGGAGGGTAAGACTATTGCTACAGGCCTTGTCTTTTGAGGCGTGGGAGTGCGATAGCACACCATCACACACCTAAAATGGTCCTGAGGTGTGCGATTTTCAGCACACCTAAATCTGGTAAAATAATACACAATTTGATACAAATTGCACACCTGCAGCACACCTAGTTCATCTTCAGAAGTGCTTTTTTTAGCACAGTAGGTATTTTTTAAAAGACAAGGCCTGTTGCTATGTTGTCTTACCATGCTAGTTTGGTAAAGTCTAATTGTTTTTGTTAAGAATTTATATTGATTTTATGACCACCACTAAAAATGGGCTTTTGTAGTTACTATTTTAGCAGAACAAAATAGGCCCTAAACACAAGTGTCTCGTATTGAATGCATGGCTTTTGAAGTACACAAAGGAAAATGAAACATGCTGACACTATTGGAATTTTCAAATCAAAGTGCAGTATGGGCACCGGCATATCCAGACCTGTTTTTTTTAGGGGGATCGGGGGGGGGGGGGGGGGGGGGGGGGGGGACGAAAGACCCCTCATAGCCAAAATTAGGCTGATTTTGCATGTTTTGGCATGAACCCTCAGGGGGTGCGTGCCCTGAAAGCACCCTCAAGATGATCCACTGATGGGATTGCTCTAGTTACTACATAACTGAGAGTACTTGTAGAAGAATAAAAATACAACAAACTATGCATGTTGAATGCACTAGCTGTTAAACACGATGGAAATCAGTGGAAGTCAAAACAGGTAGTGAAATAATGGAAATTACAGGAATTTTGCCTGTTTTTGGTGCATGATTTCAATGCAGTTGAACTGAATTATGCTTTGTACAACTAGTAATTTTTCTATTTTTCATCATATGTGAGGCTCTGTGCTTGGGTGTGGACATGCATTGTATGAATTTGAGATGGGTGCGTATGTATGTGTTTATGTCCATGTATGGTAGCATGGTCATATTGTGTCAGTGTCCCATTTAATCATCCCTGCCTGCACATTGATATTGATTGTAAATTGATTGAAGAAGATACATGTAGTGACTGCCTTTGAGAAATGCCATGAATAATTCAAATGTAATTTGAAATTCACCATTGTTTTATTGATTAAGAACCCTTTCCATCATTTGGTATGTAAATAGCAAAGTGCAAAACCTGTGCTCAATATTGACCGAAGTAGAGACATTGATCAATTGTGATTGAGTGATTTTAACACTGGATTTGTTTAGAAATATTCCCATGCATTTGTGGTAAAGTGGTAACAAGGGTAGTATATCTTCTGAAATGTTGGCCTAAGTGTAGTATGTGTGCCACTGCCCAATCTTATGCACAAATTTGATTCTGGAAGAAATTTGTAATTTTGTATTTCTTTCCATATTAAAGGAGGATGGTCCGATTTAAGTATATCAAATTTTCATCTTGATACAATGGCCTTCGCCGAAAAAACCCATCTGTGAAGTTTCGCGCTGATATTTCAATCCGTTTTGATGTGACAGCGAGAAACGTGATTTTGTGAGCTCCATAGAGTACTGTGTAAAACTAACTGGTCGAGACCAAAATGGAGTACACACTTTCGCTCTGTAACTCCCAACTAAACCTCATTTAGCCCTACGCTTTCACACAGGGTAAATAAAAAATATAGCTTTCTTCTGATAACAAAATTTCGACTACTTCTGGTAAAATATGGGCTTCTGGTGGGACGAGGCTATTCGCTATCGGGCCATGGACCGTTAAAATGGCGCATAAATTACACACGTAGCCTTTGGGTCAACCGTGATAACAAAATTTGCTCACAAACAATCATCAAAAAGCACCGTCAGAGTGCACTGCAATTCTTGGAAATAACCTTTTATTGTGTATATAGCAAGTGAACCGGTACACAAAAAAATGAGGTGCTAGGAACATGAAATACCCCTTTGAAGCTGAATCATTCAAAATAAAATTGATTGATTGGTCAAACCACTAATGTGTACATACTATTTGTTAAATTTTGAAAAGTTTGCAATTTTGTATTTTAAATAATCTTAACAAATTTACATTAACATATTTTTGAATGTCTATATTGGAAGTGTTAAATTTGATATTTTTGGAAATTAAACAACTACAAAACTAATATCTTATAATGCAGCATATCACTCTTTATCATAAGCTATATGGAGAGGGGTAAGCAAAGAAGCAACCGATGAATAAAGTGAAAGGATGTGATTCACTGAGATTAAGACAACTGGCCTACAAATCTTTAACCCTTTCAATCCTGGTAGATTTTATATAGGTTATAACACATAGGTCAGTGGCTTAGAGATGGCCTTATGTTATTGTGGTCAAAGCCTTCTCAAAAACCACTAACCTAAGACTAGGCTTGTTTGGACTCATTTGGGTGCACTTTATATGCCAGTTAGGAATATGGTCTTGAAAATGCAGAATTTTGACATTTTTTAAAATTAAAAAAAAATGAACTTGGAGTGATTACCGGTATATGTTACAATTGCCTACAGAGAGTTAATGCCCCAATTGAGCAGGCTTTACAATTTATCAAGGGAGATGATCTCAAAATAGGTCAACTCTACACTACTTGCGATGATCTAGAAGTTTGGTATCAATTATGTATTGTCATTTGAGTGCAAGAAGGTCATAAGTGCAATAGCTGCCATTTGACAAAAATTTCCATCAAACATACTATTATGCCAAGTCTTTGGTCAGTGGCCCTCAAAATGGTTCAGGAGTCACTGACTCAAGGAAAGATAATTTGATAGTTATCCTAAGTAATATATGGTGGCACACAGATTTATCACATGGCAGCTATTGCACTTATGCTGTGTTGCATGCACATGATGATATACAATGTGATCAAGAAAATTAGTAGCAAGATTATTTTGAGATATTGCCAAAAAGGAGGTGTGTAATCTTCTTTTAGTTTCTTTGTCCAAAACAGCTGGAAGTGTTTAGTAACCAAAAGTTCAATTTTGATGTATTTTTTTTTGTCAAAGTGTAGGTTTTGGAATAAATATTTTAAATGAAATCAAAAAAGAAAAATCTGATTTTTCATCTGATCAAATACTTTTTGCTTGTTCACATTACTATGGTTTTCAAAATTTTGATCTAGGAAGTTGATGTTTTGATGGAATCTTTTTCAAGTACTGTATTTTAATGCAACTCAACAAGCAAATGTTGAGATAATTGTCTCTGTGTCTCAGCTTTATGTAGATTTTGTGAAATTTACCAAAGTAAAACAACAAGAAAAAAGCTGAACATTGCAAAGAAATTAAATAATATTATACTTTTTGCAGATTCTGTGCAAAAAGAGTATGAACATAAGGTCATTACTGACTGTTTTGCAGGACTGACTTAAATGAGACTATAATAATCAAAGAGAGAAAAGTTTTAAAAGAATGGCAAGTTATTCAATTATTTAAACTGAGGACATCGAAGAATTTACATTCCTTGCTGGAAGGCCTAGAAAATCATATGTGATGCAATCTGGGAAAAGCCGCCACATGGTGGGAAATTTATATTTTGATTTGTTACTATCACTGCAGAGTTTGAAATATTAAGTTTCCATATTTTAACTGTTTACTTCTTTCTTCTTTGATACACACATCAAAAGTTATGCCTTATACAATCTGACAAAAATAAGGTACAATATAACAGATTTTAAGCTATTTTCTTTATTTTTTCAAAACTGTCCTGTGCGACATGTGGCGGGTTTTCCCAAATCACATCACAAGTTGTAAGGAATTATAGTATATTAAAGAGAAAGTTCTAGATTTGGAATCTTTAGACCTCTAGTGAATTTGCTGGACAACCCATTTAGAGATGTCAAGCTACATGTACAGCCCTATTTAAGTTAGGGATGATGTAATTTCTGAAAAATCCAACAAGCAAACTAAAGTATTTCATACTAGTAGAGTGCCAATGATGTAGTTCCTAAGATGGTACTTGAAAATTCTAGTATCTTAAGTGCAATGTATACAAACTGTAAGGACATCTGGGTCTTGCCTGAAGGAAGCTTGAGAAGAAATGTTGAAATGCTTGACCAGGTAATAACTTGAAGCTGAGCAGCAGGGTCTTTGTAAGAGTGTGTAATAATACTTTGTGAGATGAGTTTGCATTGACCAAGGAGATAGCCAGGATTGGCTGATGTTTGTTTAAGCTACACCTTTTATAGGAGTTACAATTAGAGCTGTCAAGTGAGGCCTGAGGAATTGAGAATATTCTTTACTGCTTAGAGAACAGGGATTCATGACAGACACATTATCAGGGCAACATACCTAGGCAGTGAACCCCTTTAATTATATTACCTAATGACTAGTATTATGAGTAACAGAATCAGGTAAACACATCTGCAATTCAAGCACAAAAGACTGAAGTTGTTTACTTTTAGCAGAGCACCCAATACCTAGCCACACTGGCATAAATGCCTATGTGCTTACACTGATCTGAATGCTTTAGTAATCGCATATGTAACACAATATTGGGAACCAAAACAATCACAGCCCATTATTATTGCCCATTACCACAAAACCTATTCGTTTCTACATGATACATGAACCAAGTCCATTGTTGTATCAAATGCAATGTCCTATTTAGGAATAATGCTCACTTAGTAATTCTAGATGAGTTGACTCTTCTTTTGCACAGACTTCTGTTACTCTAGAACGTGATCTCTTCAGATACCATTATTCAATGGACTGTGTGTGTTTTTACAAAGCAAGCTCCTGTGTGTTGGTTGTAGCTGGACTGTCTTTTACATCACAAGTTCACATCATCTATAAAATATACCACAGATAATGTTAAGGGAGAAGCTAACTGCTATTACAGGGTAAAGGGATAGAAACTGAACTGAGCCTAAATTAAATGCAATATCTGATACTATAAACAATATGTACTACATGATAGTGTTGTATAATTTATAACTTTCATGTTTAAACACTAACTGTGATGGGAAATAAATCACAAAGAATAGTGAATGTAACTATAGGAACTTGTTTGAAATGAAGAATAGTTAAAACGTGAGATGGGTACAAATCAGGGCAAATATACTATACATGGATTAGTTTTATAATCTTATCATGCAGATTAAGTGGATTAAACCCATATTTCTGTAGTTAATGTTAGAACTTTCTCTAAGAGTTGATTGGAAAAGTTAGGTTCCTAGTCCTATCTATATATGGGGAGGTATTCATTTGTATTTTAAGTGGATGCTGCACGATCGTGTGCACAGCCGTCTCCGGTCAGTACGCGCTGGATCTCCTCGTAGATTGGAGCCCTAGCAACCACATCAGCCCTTTTTGCGCGACACGAGGCGAAGTTTATGCGAATACGCAACACAGCAAATATTGCGTAATAAAATTAGATTGCACGTAATTAATGTGCGAGCAAAGTTAAAAACAAAAGGGCCTGCGCTATTCTCCATCGCCTCTCTCACAACGTGCGGAACCGCGATATCGCATTCGGATACGCTCCTCTTCGCTACGGATACGCTTGCGGAACTCTCGGTGAGGCGGAGGCGTAAAGTCCCCAACATTACGCTGTTCGCAGAAACAATACAAATGAAAATAGAGTTTTGAAAATGTTTTGCCCACATGTGGGGGGAATAACGAAAAAAGTTATAGTCTGGACCCCCAATTTGTATTTATTTTTGGACGTATATGGTTGGGACCATGACATATTAAAAATTAGAAAAATTCCCGGAAGCGGTTTTCTTGCTGCGGGATGGATTTTTACACCATTTTATCACATTCCAATAGAAACTGTGTACAAATTTGCCACAAAAATGCGTTTTTTAGACGTAAATATCTCGAGAATAGAAGACCGTAAACCCCATATTTTTATTTAAGATTTTGAATCACACCAATGAACATACCAATATCCAAAATTTTAAAGAAAATTACAGGTGAATTCGATCATGCAGCATACACCTTAAGTGGATTCATTGCTCTGTTGATCTCCTAAAATGCGCTAAATGTACCCAAGCCAATTTCGCTTGTACAAAATCCACCCGATAGCAAGTCTTTGGTTTGATTTTGCTATCCTAAACAGCACTAGGAAATCAATATATCACACCTAAGCACATAATTACACTAGTGACCATGGTAAACATCCTCTGATTTGTGTTTTCCTTAAAATTTTGATATTGATATACAGTGTGAGTCAAAATGATTGTTCCCCCAAATATCCTGATTGTTTTTCAACACTGTGCAGGTAGCTCTTAAAATTGTAACTACGTCAAAGTACATTTAAAAGCTTTAACAGGAATTTTGAATTTTATTTTGTTCAGGCCATCAATATCTGCACTCATTAAATAAGGCCCTCAGATTTGCCTTGGGTACCAGATTCCATTGATTGGTAATTGAAGCGGGCAAATTTCAAGTGGATACCTAAGGTGTGCTTTACACACTCTGGTGATAAATTGTAATAAATGCCCCCTATGAGTATAACACAGGCCATTATTAAGTTGGGGATTTGATGCAACAACAAGGTCAATTATATTTTGACTGTTTTAGATTCTTCAAGATTTGGAATGAACTCATTTTTAAAACTATTAACTAAGGCAAAAACAAAAAGATATTGAAAAATACACCCAAGACATGTTTCAATTTAATTGATACACTTGGCTAAAGGTCCCAATGGTCCAGACTTTTTTTTTTGGAACAAATTTTCTTTCATGATAAATATTAATAATTTTGTGCTTCACTGTGGTGAATTAATGCAACAAACAAGAAAGTTCTTTGCCTATGGACCTGGTTTGTGAATTACACTGTTAACATATGTTTACTCATCTTCTATTTACTGTACTAATTGTCACACTCGGCATTTCGGGAGCCCTCTAAATGAGGCCATAACTTGAAAATAAATGCATGAATCTCAGATTTTTTTGACAATGGTGATTAATACGTAATTATTTGATTAATATCAAGATATAATAAATATTCCTAAATAATATTACAACTATTTTTAATTTTTTTGATTCATCGGGGAAAAATCATTTGACTCCACACGTATGACCCTGATTGGTGTTTTTGTACATGAGCTTGATATACCTGTGGAATCTGAGCGTCACCAGGATGTGATGTTGATCAAACTGAAGGAGTCTCTTGTAAATGATATTGATTTTGAGATCTAGCCAATTTTAAAGCAATAATGCGCAAACAAAATTTAGAATTATACACGGTTGCATTGGTTAACTGGCTAGTAAACTATCCCTGTGAATGTTTAAGCTCGAAAATGTCTATGTGTCTATGCAAAATATGCCTTGACAACATAAAAAATTCAGCATTTTTTGTCAAGATTTCGCAATTACGTGTTAAACCAATGTCGACGTCTAAAATTGGGATTCTTTTGGCCGCCCTCCCCTGAGTGCAGGTTATTTTCGTTCCTTTCCATTTTAATAAAATGAATGGTTTTTGTTAAAAAAATATCCAGTTTCTCTTTGCTTTAATATTGCAAAAGTGTGTTGCTTCTTGTAATATATTCGTATTTTGTTTTTAGGTGTTTAGATTTTTTTCAATTAATTTAACCCAAAGTCTGTATTTTTGTGATACAGTGGGTATTTGAACCATCTTTTAATACATGTATGTTGAACAACTTGATATCAATTCTTTTGACCTCAAAAAGAATTCTGCTCTTTACTTAGCAATATTTGACCCAAGCTAGAATCATACTTGGGTTTTCAATTATGAATTGGTTGAATAAAAAACAGCAGATTCTTACTCCGTAATAAATTGTAAAAAAAAAAAACCTGTTCTAAATAAATACCAACAAAATTAGAATTGTTTTTGTCACTACAACTCATACTAGCATAGGCAGTGGATAAATTCGCACAATATTTGCTGACATTGGTGCGAATCTGTAACTTCAGTGTCCATATGTTAAAGGTTCCATGGCCCCGATAGCTTAATAGCCTCGTACCCCAGAAGCCCCAGATTTTAAGGAAGGGTCAACATTGTGGTATCACAGAAAGCTACGATTTTTCCATTACCCTGTGAAATCTTAGAGCCAAAGGATGTTTGAGTTGGAAGTTACGAGCGAAAATGTGCCCCATTTTGGTCGACCACTATTAATTTTACGCGGTACTCTATGGGGCTTACAAATCACGTTTTTAGCCCCACATCAAAACGGATTGAGATTCGGAGCGGGAAACTTTACAGGTGGGATATGATAGTGAATGCAAATCTATCAAGATGAAAACTCTTATCTACATCGGGGCACCCCCTTTACACTAATTTAGATCATTCTCTCACTGATATCAAACATCCCAATTCTCTCACTGCAAGCTTCTGTGGACTAATTTCTGGAACCGTATGACCTTAAGGTGATCAGTGAAGTGGGTCTAGTTACAGTTTCTTTTATAATTGAGAGGGGAAGACTTAAAGAGACACTGGAACATTTGAAAAAGAGTGCGACTAAAGATTTTGCAAAATTGATATTTTTGCATGGTGTAAGGCTTTTATATACAAAAGCCCTCACCGGAAATGATTAAGGACCAAATCAGCTCCTTAGGGGTAACACAGAACAATTTTTAATTAACGCGCCGGTGACATAAATTCGGCAGACGACGAAAATGGGTTTAACACAAGAAACCCGCAGCCGTGGGCATGTTCCCAAGCTATGCACACGGTTTGATCGGTCTATAACAAGTGGTTTTAATATCAGTGAGTACGAGTCAAAAAATATTCATGTCTATACACATGTTGATTAAAGTTATGGAAAACTTAAAGTTGGCTACAAATTACATGGATGTTCTTTATCCTCATATCAATGTCCCTATCTGTTTTGGGGTATGTTATTTTTATGTGTAAAATATATCTCTGTTCTTCCAAAATGGCCTAGAACTATCATTTGAGAGCAAATTGAACGAAATTCATATTTTGGAAAAGGTGCCAGGGCCGCTTTAAAGAACTTTGATTCACATGAAGTGACTGACCTAACTAAAAACCAAAGTGGCGAGCAAGGGGTACATTATGAAGTGACAAGGGCTATAGTAACACTGGTATTATTTAGCTAGTTGATTATGACAGGAATCATAATAAACATTAAAAATAATTATTTTACAACAAAGTTAGCATGGTTAGTCATCAGCCATGTATCAGCAATGAATTTAAACTCATTAGACCAGTTGGTAACATGATCATAGGATCAAGTATTTTAAGTGGCACTGGCCACATTTCACCAAAATATGAAATTTCTTAAATTTGCTCGCAAATGCTACTCTGGGCCATTGCAAGAATAGCGGATATATTTACACATAAAAAGAACCTACCCAAAAATCAACAAAATGTGTCTATTAATACAAATATCATAGATTCATACTCGTTGATATTAAAACCACAAGGGTCACAGACCGGTCAAAACAGGGTGCATGCTGTGTGAAATCAACTCTGGCATGGGTTTTCTTGTGTTAAACGTTTCCGTATATCTCCTGAATAAATGTCGCCGTAGTCATTTTATTATAAAATTATCCTGTTTAACTTTACCCATAAGGGTGCTGATTTGGTCTCATTCATTTCAGGTGAGGGTTAATGTATATAAAAGCTTTACAACATTCAAATATCAATTTGAAAAATCTTGAGGGTGCACGATTTTTCAAATGTGGCAGTCAGTGTCTCTTTAAAATGATGTGAAACCATGGCAGAAGCAGAGTGTGAAAGTTACCTCGGCCATTTGTGTTATACGACCGTGTAATTTGTGAGTTTGTGTGTGACCAGAATTTATCATAAGATGACAATGCATCATACTTAGTGACTGCCATATTTTTGTGTTAATAATCTGGTCATTGGGGGAATTAAGCTGTACGATAAAATCTTGAATGTGACCCTGACCAAGGAAAAACAGGTTGTACATGTAACTACACTGTCAGTTTACCATGAAGGCCACTATGGAGGGAATGGGGGGGGGGGTCTGATAATCGATGATGGTCTACTAATGCTTGCTGTTATTGGTCAAAAGTTGGATCCCCAACCTCTGAAAGCCACACTGCTCAATACTGCACACTATAACACACAGATTCATTGTAAACTTATACTTATTACCTACTCACTGCATCACTCTTTTATATTTGTGGCGTATTTAGATATTCTTAGTAATTGGCGGGGCAATGGGATATTATAGAAGGGGATTTGGGGCTAATGTAACATGTCCCAGCAGGGTTAGTCTTGATTGGTAGACATCCTGTACTGATGAGAGATCTGGAATGGCTATTACCACTAATTGACTTGCAAAATGTTTTGTGGGCAATTTACAATTAATAGGTGTATTGTTAGGTTTATAGCCTCACCTGTAAAATAAAAAAAATGAGGTAAAGTAAATTACTATTAGCTACTATTATTGGTGGTTGACTGTGAAACTATCACACAGTCTTGCCTATACGATACTCAAGGCCACGATTGAGATAATGAATCATCTCTGGTGTTTCTCTCACCAGTGCAGTACCCACAATGAGTCAATTTTGAACAAAATATTCGCTCTTTGCACGGTTCCGCCATTTGAGGGGAGAGCCTCAAACTGCTCCACCAAAACAAAGGGGAGTGTTTATATAACAGTTTGATGTCCTCTGCAAAACATGTATTGACCTTGTAAGATCGATGTGAATACAATGTTACATAACACCCTCATTTATTCTGATGCAAGTTCCAGGCGCTCCCTGCAAATGGTAAACCGTGCAATGAGTGAATATCGGGGGAATGTCAACACTGTAGCTGTTACGTAACACCCTCATTTATTCTAATGCAAGTTCGAGGCGCTCCCCGCAAATGGTGAACCGTGCAATGAGTGAATATCGGGGGAATGTCAACACTGTAGCTGTTACGTAACACCCTCATTTATTCTAATGCAAGTTCGAGGCGCTCCCCGCAAATGGTGAACCGTGCAATGAGTGAATATCGGGGGAATGTCAACACTGTAGCTGAACTTACGTAACACCCTCATTTATTCTGATGCTAGTTGGAGGCTCTTCCCGCAAATGGCGAACCGTGCAATGAGCGAATATCGGGGGAATGTCAACCCTGTAGCCAGTGGCGTAAATTTCTTTTTGTCATTGGGGGGATGGGTTGATAAAAATTTATGAATGAATCGAAACAGGGTTTGCTGAAAAGATCCATTACTAGCACATGTGCGTGTGAAGCGTGCTAAAAATTGTGCCATTTGAAGCTAAAATCCTTAAATATAATTGTAATTAGAACAAAATGCGCGTGAAACGTGCAGAAATTTATCAATTTTTAAACTATTCTGGTAAAATTTGAGGTTATTTTTGGTGAAAAACACATGAACAAGCATCAACATTGGGGGATGATCGTATTGACCACCCCCCTCATCAAAATATGGGGGATATATCCCCCCATCCCCCTGGGATTTATGCCTATGGCTGCAGCTGTCAATAATCCTATCTTAAAGAATGAGATTTATGTTTTTTCAAGACAAGTGGCATTGATGGGTGCTGTTTAAAAGAAAATTTTGAGACTTGGAGAAAAAATGGACAACAAAATAAGCACAGTTCTTGTAGTGAATCAATCTTAGGGTTTAAAAATTCAATTTCATGACATCTAGATTCGGCAAATCAATGACTGCATGCAGGCTTTTTAATATGTGAATGGAATTTGAGGGACAGAGACATGTTTTTAATTCTGTACAATGCTGACAATTAAGGAAAGACTATTAAGCCATTTTGTCCTGTGGGGATGTCTGCCCTCTTAATAAGCAAAAGACAGACAGCGTTGGGTACCTCTGAGCTGTGGTCATTAGGTTAGCTGCCCCCATATAGCTGGCCTGTATTAAGTAGAGGAAACACCCAAGGGAAAGAATGATGATAGTAACATGTTTGCATAGACAAATTCAACCGCAGCATAAAATTCATGGCAATTATTGAGCTTCCACTATGCATTGTTCCCATCTGGCATAAAATATTCAAGGAAAATATTCAAGCTGTAGCATCCTTAATCATGCTATACATGCAACAGTGCTCCCTGTTTATACAAAATGTTATCTATTATAAATCAAAGCATTGATTGAACTTCAGAAGAAGATTTAAGCATATCCCATAATCCATTATTTTACAGTGTACATGTTCTTTGCAGTGTTGCACATAGCTGGATTTTGGGATAAGAAGTATTTAAGAATGTTAAAAACAGTAAGATCAAATCATCGAGAATGCTTTGGTAATTATCTTCAAGATCTTTTAATTGACAATGCCCCAAAATAGTTTTTTTGGGGTGACAAATTTGCAAAAATTTCACCCAAAATATGGGTCTTTGGGTGAAAATTTTCCAAATTTACCCCCAAAATCGGGGACTTTGGATGATAGTGGTGAGATTTTAAAAAAAAAAATGGGGTCTTTGGGTGACATTTTAAAAATATATGGGGTCTTTGAGTGACAGCGATGCTATAAATGGGAGGGGGGCTTAACAGCCTTATATATGCATCACCTCCAAGATGGGAGTGTCCCTCTACCCCATTTGGCACTGCCAATAATTACCAGTGGTCTCCCCGAAATCAATATTTCAAAGTTTCCCTTAATCAATATTTGAATGGTTGTGAGGCTCTGTAGGGGGGTTATAAGTGAGCTAAAATTTTAATTATGTAGTTCATTATAGAGACAATCCTGTCAGAACAGATAAGTGGTATAGCAGAATTCAGGAGTCTTGTGGTTTGAAGGATTTGTACCTTGGTGGGGTTCAGAAGGCCCTGTAGTTTGGAGAAATAGAATGATAATTTATAAAGTATCAAACTTGAAAGTTGTGTTTTGCCATGACCATGCAAAAAAAAAAAAAAAAAAAACCCACAATGCACCAGTTTGAGAAATTTCACCTCAATATAGGTTCATGTGATCCCACAAATATCCTTTTCTTAACACAACTTAAAATCCTGACTTTTAAGCTGATTTTAGCCCACAAAGCATTAATACTTAGGGAATTTTTAGCATGATCATGAAATGTCCCGTGGTTCTCAAACTTTTGGAACTCTTTTTATTCCCATAAGTACTGACATGTGTTTAGTACAGTACAGTGTAGGCACATGGCAATGCATCATGGGATTGGTTCAAAACACCCTCTGAATGAGCCTAAATAGAGATATTTAATCCCGAGGAAAAGTCTATCAAGTCAGACAATCCTGTCAGAACAGATAAGTGGTATAGCAGGTGGTAATTCAGGAGTCTTGTGGTTTGAAGGATTTGTACCTTGGTGGGGTTCAGAAGGCCCTGTAGTTTGGAGAAATAGAACGATAATTTATAAAGTACCAAACTTGAAAGTTGTGTTTTGCCATGACCACGCTTATATTGGTTCTGATGAGCCCAGAGGGTGTGTTGAGTCAATCCCACAATGCACCAGTTTGAGAAATTTCACCTCAATATAGGTTCATGTGATCCCACAAATATCCTTTTCTTAACACAACTTAAAATCCTGACTTTTAAGCTGATTTTAGCCCACAAAGAATTAATACTTAGGGAATTTTTAGCATGATCATGAAATGTCCCGTGGTTCTCAAACTTTTGGAACTCTTTTTATTCCCATAAGTACTGACATGTGTTTAGTACAGTACAGTGTAGGCACATGGCAATGCATCATGGGATTGGTTCAAAACACCCTCTGAATGAGCCTAAATAGAGATATTTAATCCCGAGGAAAAGTCTATCAAGTCAGACAATCCTGTCAGAACAGATAAGTGGTATAGCAGGTGGTAATTCAGGAGTCTTGTGGTTTGAAGGATTTGTACCTTGGTGGGGTTCAGAAGGCCCTGTAGTTTGGAGAAATAGAACGATAATTTATAAAGTATCAAACTTGAAAGTTGTGTTTTGCCATGACCACGCTTATATTGGTTCTGATGAGCCCAGAGGGTGTGTTGAGTCAATCCCACAATGCACCAGTTTGAGAAATTTCACCTCAATATAGGTTCATGTGATCCCACAAATATCCTTTTCTTAACACAACTTAAAATCCTGACTTTTAAGCTGATTTTAGCCCACAAAGCATTAATACTTAGGGAATTTTTAGCATGATCATGAAATGTCCCGTGGTTCTCAAACTTTTGGAACTCTTTTTATTCCCATAAGTACTGACATGTGTTTAGTACAGTACAGTGTAGGCACATGGCAATGCATCATGGGATTGGTTCAAAACACCCTCTGAATGAGCCTAAATAGAGATATTTAATCCCGAGGAAAAGTCTATCAAGTCATAGACCCCACTGTGATCCAGTGCTTAAAGTATCTTAAATATCAAAATTAGTAGGCTATAGGCAGTTACACCCCACCATCAGAATGTGTCTCATGATGTGGTAACAGCTATCGGGCTATATGACCAATAATACACCACATTTTATCCCTCAAATTTATGACTCATGCGTTAAAAATAGAGCAGTGCTCTTGGCTGACACGTTTTTCTCTCGATTTGACAAATTCTGAATTCTGTGCCTGGGCTGTTATAATACAGTCTGCATTTGGCTGCAAAGGGTTGACTCTATCACAGCAGCGACGGCAGGTTCAAGTCACCTGGAATTGATGATATCGCTGATGTGAAGGACAAACAGTGTAATTCATGCGGTTATACTGATCTAGAAATGAGCTGTCATATCATGTGGGAGTTAATTACTTCCACTAACTGACAGATTGTGCCACTGGATGTACTGCCATTACAAAATGTTTAATTAGAGCTGTAACAAGGAATCTTGCAATTATACTTGACTTGAGCTGTGTAAGGTGAGATTTAATGTTGGTGCTGCATAGTACTTGGTAGTGTTGGAAGTATGAGTGCAATTTGATCAAGGTAAGAGGTTATAATTTGAAATACAGTATTAGGGTGTTATTACAATTTGAAATACAGTATTAGGGTGTTATGCATTGTGATTTATGTTTTCCTTTTTTTGTCTGTCGTTTTTTTAGAAGGTATTTTGCATTGTTTGTAATTTAATGTTTAGATATTTAATATGTAATTTATGCAACTGTTTTCTGTTTCTACTGCAGGCTTGTGTTTGAGGTATTCATGCGATGAACTATTAATGTAGATCCTATTCTTCAACCCACCGGCTGCTTCACTGCAAACCCTGCATACACTGTGCATTGAAAATGGGAGGCAATTGTGTTTCTACCTCTTATAAAACCAAAGAACCCAGCTCAATATCCCATCTACCAACAGACACGCCAGAACAGAAAGCCAAAAATGGCAAAAACTGGGGACAGGACACAAGTGTGTGTCCGGATGATCCCGGTTATCCACCGGACAGCCCCGGACCCGAAAAAGAACTAGAATGGGATGGGCTGCAAATGGGAAGAACGAGAGCATGGGAGTTCAGGGTGCTGGATAAAGCGAAACTGAATTATTAATGTAAGCAAAAACCACCAGAACATGCTTGTAGATGATGAAACTTGGTTGTTTGTGAACGTTTGTTAGGAAGTAGTGAGAGGAAGTCGTTTCGGCCGTGCATGTCCAAACATAATAGACTACCACAGGGACCCGACTTGCTGCAGAGATTAAGATTTGCATGCATGTGTCGCCTCATGGTGTCTTTCAAGGGGATTTTACTTTAGCACGTATAGCTTTCCTTATATGGGCAGTGTTTGGTCCCGATCAGGGGCAGAAGCGCTACCTGGTGGCAACCTTATTTGGACTATATGTACTCATATTGGGTTTGTTGTATTGGTGGATGGTTGATTGCCAAATCTATTTGCCTCCTTTACAGTTATAGTATTCTCTAATATTTGGAAGTATTACCAGTATTCAAAATATTCCATTAGAGTATCACAAGTATTCCTTAGTTAATTCACCAGTGTTCCTAGTTTCCACAATTGAGTTATGCTGTCTTTTACCAGCTAATAAGTAGGTAGTATTTGCCCCTTAGATCTACTAAAGGTGCATTTTGGATTCCAGCACCTTCTGGTTTATTATGGTTACTAGAATCCTTAAGAAAAGCTTATTCACAAAATTTTAGTTGATTCGATCTTGCGGTTTGTGTTACGAGTAGTATTTGTTTCCCATGGTTTCTAGCCCACTGTGCTTTGTTAATTTCTGTCCTTTTCAAAAAATATAAAATGGTAAATTTCTTACAAATACGACCAAATTGCATGTAACAAAGCGTACACATGGATTACTTAGGTAAACGGTCCAATTGTACAGATGATATAAAAAATCTCAAGTTTTTTTGTTTTTTTTTAAGTCGGGGGGGGATGAGTTGTGGATCACAAACCCCCCTTATGCAGTTTTTTAGTTTGTTACATGAGAAGAACTCATAGATCTTAATATAAAAATAAAAGGTAATGTAGAGATGAAAGTGGAGAACACGCCATTCAAAGACTTACACCCACTACTATGCATTTGAGAACAAAATTATAATAATAAGGCCAAAAAAACCAGTGGTCTCCGAAGCAAGAAATGAGAAAAATGAAAATGCAAACTGCTCTTTTTAAAGAAAAAATCTAATGCGAAATGCGCGATTTTTAAAATAATTTTTTAATTGCAAATTACCCACTTTTTCCATTTTGTTCCGGGCCCTTTGCTAGCCGAATCATTTTTTTTGAATTTAAGGAAAAAAGCCTTTCAAGTGAGCAAAACCTTAAAAAAAAGAAAGTTGCTAAATGACCAATTTTAAACAAATGCGCGCAACGCGCATTCTTACTGAAACAAACTTTTTTCAAAAATTACACTTTTTTTGCTGTATGGGTTGGTCTCTCTTTTAACTGTTTAAGGGTCTCAATATTACATGAAAGTAGCGGCCGAGACTGACAAGTTGTTTAAATTCAAACTAGACTTGAACAACACTAGGAAAATTGAAAACCATGTGAATTTTGATCCTGTTTAATCACAAACTAGATGTGGCGTAGCGGAAATATGCAGCTTGTAGGCAAAAAAAAACGAAGTGTTAAGGACATGACAAAAAACCTGACAATTGATAAAAGCTGTATTACACCTGAGAATTGTGATATTTCAGGTAGACTTTTTACAACAGGATTTAATTAGAGCAATTTACTGAAAAAAGCAATTATTAATAGGTTTTTATGCCTTTTGAGGCAATTTTTTTTAGTTTGTTCAAAAAAAATATTTGGTTTGTTTTTGTTAAAACTAAATTTCCTGATTGGATATGAATATTAGAATAGCAAGGGAGCTAGCAGACATTGTAACACAATCTTGAGTACAAAAGGACGTGAGTTGATGTGGGCTGCCAGCAAGCTGGCAGACCATTAGTAATCCGTGGGGTATGTGTGGTGGTGGGTGTCACTAAAATGTTAAGTCGTAAAAATTGAATCAATGGAAAAAGTAAATGAAAACCAAATTGTGTCATTGTGCGGCATGGGATCCCTAATTTGTTGATGAGGTCAAGGTTATGTGCCAGGTCAAAGGTCATGTGAGGGTCAAGTTGAAAAAGTCTAAAAAGGTAAAATGGACCCCACCTTGAAAAGTTGAGTTTAAACTTGAGTCCATAGGTGCATATTGGCCATGGGATTCTCCATTTGTGAGTCGAAGGTCACATGTTAAGGTCAAAGGTCACAACTCAAATGTCACATGATAAGGTCAAAGGTATGTGACTGGTCAGTTGTTAATATAGGCTGGAGGGCCCACAGCTTACATTCTTTGATATAGCGATGTGCTGGGAAAGACGAGAACCGCCGAAGTTTTTCTAGTAATCGGTAGAAACCTCTGACAGCCAAGTGGTGGAGGGCAGCAGCCAGCAGAGCAGCGCAATACAGAAAAATGAGGGGAAAGATCAAGATTTTGGAATTTCTAATAATTTAAAATAATTTTATGAAACTAACCTTTTTAATATCAGAATGACCTTTGGTGCAAAAACAAAAGAAACCATAAACAAAATAATTAGTATGGAATATGTGTATTGGCTAACAATCCGTGGATAAAATGAAAAATAGTACAAATTTTTAATCGGCTATAACTTGGTCAATATGTGTCCTTTTGGAAAATTTTACATTAGCATAGCTAAGCGAAAGTGGTGACCTCACTCCTTACTCCTGACTGGACGAAGTGTAATAACCTGCCATGTTGATCAACATGAATGATTTGAAAACTTGCAAGTTGGACCAGTTTCAACATCTTCCATAAATCATGTCTATCATTGCTTTGATTTTACTGTAGGTATGTTGATAGTTGGTTTTATGCTCAAGAACATTCCAGTCATCAACGTTGCCGATGACATCTATCCGTCCTGGTCTGCCGCCCTGCGTAACATTGCCCTGGTGGTGATTTTGGTGAAGGCAGGGCTAGGCATCAATGCAGCTGCATTAAAGCGGCTGAGCGGTGTGTGCTTTCGACTTACTGTCTTTCCCTGTACATTAGAGGCATGTATAGTTGCTGCAGTAGGCTATGCCTTGCTGGATTTTGCTTGGGACTGGGCTTTCATGTTAGGGTAAGTAATCACAGTATGCACAAGTAATTGGTTAAAGCCATAATCTGTTATTTTCGAAATTCATCTCTTCAATTTTGCTCTTTGTTGGCATTGTAATTATTTTTACTCTTCTGCATTAAAAACATAACATGTTACCCGCTAATGCGCTATACAAAAAAAAACTTGTTTAACTAAATGCAATTTTAGCTTAAAATAGTCATAAGTTCAAATTGCATTTTTGCAAAATGCTTTTAAATGTTTTAACCATTTGCTTACTTAAAGAGAAGCTTTGTACACAAGTGACATTGTCATTATTTTAAGATGCTATGTTGAGTGTACAAAAGGTCCTA